>CM029015.1:158181148-158193648 GCA_016801055.1 Panax notoginseng | reverse complement strand
TGATGTGTATCACTTGATGCAATCATCGGATGGCTTCCGATGCGTCGTTGTTACTTACCAACGGCTGAACTGACATCAAGGTTGCTTGACCTTCGTTGACATGTGCATCAATGGAAAATATGCATTGTAACCCCTGTCGGGGATCTGTTTGATCCTCACTGATGTGTGCATCAACAAAAAATATGCATTGCAACCCCCGTCGGGAATCTATTTTTGGACAGATGACCATGCGTTATAACTCCCGCCGGGCATCTGTTTAGGGAATGATGACCCTGAACTGACGGCATTGGACCTTTGTGCGGTATTACCGAATGTGATCTGTACTGAGATCATCGTTATAGTGTACTATGTGTTTGGGTGAATACCAATGAATGATATGAAAGCCACAGTCAGGTCCAGGAAAACCAAGATTTCAAGCTATTTTGCTCAATCGCTTAGCATTTTTATCCCTGATTTGGCCTTTTTAGCTTGTGAGAACTCCTTTGCAACTCGAACTGGTCCAAGCTGAAGGGGTGGGCCCCATGAAGGGGTGCCATAGGTACACCTGCAGCAGCCATGGGTGGACCTACGGCCAGCCGTGGATGGCTATTAATGGGCTGGTTTACTTTTGCAAGTCATTTTACGTTGCGTCGCATTGGAAATCTGAGAGCTCTTCTTCAGATCTGCTGAGTTCAAATGTCTTTCTGCAAATTTTGTCACCGTACAAGTGTTCTATATTGTCCTGGTAACGTATGCATGTCTTCTTTTCCAGTTTTTATCCATTGGAAAATGACTTTTTTTATATGAAATACATCTAAACACATAGTAGTGAATATGCATGCTCAAATGACTTGATAAAAAATATTCAACATAGTAAATGTTAGTATTAAACCATGTTAAACGTAATGATGTGAAAAAATTTGACTTTTGAAACAGTCAAATTGACACCTTTTTCTACTATTTCTTATCATATTTGAGGACAAATGAGCAAAAGGTAAAAATACAAAGTAATCCTAGAAATTAGGCTACCCTTATGGATTGATAACTTTGACTTTTTAATGCAAATAGTATGTATATGACTGTGGGAAGGTGTGCTACTGAATGGCCACCTAGTCATGCCTATGTGCATGTGGATAGTCCTATTTATAGAGGAAACTATGGCAAAAATTTTCAAAATGTAGGCATTGAGTAGTCATGCATTTTTAACTCTACTAAAGATGTATGTTAAAGTAATGCATGCATGTAGTCATAAAATGCATTTTAAAAAGAAAGCTCCAGGTTTCAGAATTATCACACCCTTTCTGAGGTGATTTGGAGACTTGTTGTCCAGATATTATGGATTCGGATCAGCCGAGTAGTTCCCGCAGGACCACTTATAGTGTACGGAGGAAGGCTTCGAAAGTACCTCGACCCCGTTCTGTTAGACAGCCTCGTTGTCTAGTGGAGGCGGTGATACGTCCAGTCCGGGTTGATGTGCCGGACGTCGAGGATAAGGAGGAGGATGTTCCGGCTGCAGACCCCGTTCCTACTGCATATGTTCCCTGTAGGGACCTCCCGAGTATTCAGGTGGCAAACCCAAAGCTTCTGGGTGTCTTGAGTCGACATCCCTCGATGTACTTGCACGCCAATGAGGTATAAAGTTATATCTTAATCTTCCTTCTTTCCTATTGATGATGAGTAAAGGATTTTAATGTCGATCTACATTTTATGTAGGTTCCCTGCTTAACACAGCCTCGAGGGAACTGGTTCAGCATTCACTCCATGTACCAGGCTCTGTATCCTGACTATAGAGCGATTATGCATGATTGGGGATTTGGGGCGTTCTTTTCCATCCTTCCCTGTCGTTGTCCCTGGGGTTACCTCAGGGTATTGTTTGAGCGCTGGTTTCACCAGACTCAGTCTATCCATTTATTGGACTGTGAGGAGATGATGATGCCAATGGATTGGCAGTTTATCACACGTATAGAGTTTGGAGGGGCACCAGTGCTTTGCACGGCGGATATTACCCCCACTATCATCAGATCTTTGTTAGTAGTTTCGGCGGAGGCGCTTAAGGGCAGGACTGTCCGTACCGGTCCTTTGAGCTTAGATGCTATGAGTGGGCTGTTGAGCAAGCCCATACCAGCTGATGTCAGAGTCAGGGATCACATTCTTCAGCAATTGTTCCTAATGATCATTAGGGGGTACTTCATAGCAGATAACTCTTCTACAATGTCGTTTGCTTTGATCAGCACCACGTGACATGTGGACCATATTGGAGAGTATGATTGGGGTTCCTACACCTTTGCCTATTTCCTCAGGGGCATGTGTATGGGCTCGCAGGGCTTGACTGAGGCTTGGTTAGGATTTTACCCATTTCTGCTGGTGAGTATTTCTCTTGTAATTTGCCATATACAGGTTAAGAGTGTTAACTGATAGCACATGTTTGCCTTTGTGTTGACAATTTTGGGCCTATAAGATGCTCCCATGCTTGCGTCCTATGAGTGTATTAGGGTTGGATACCTATCCACGAGGACGGCGATGGCATCATTCCATACTGGTGGAGGTCCCTGTAGCTGAGGGTTTCACTCATTGTCGCCTATAGCTGGAGTTATTGACAGCTGATGTCATCCCATGGATTCCTTATTCTGGGGAACACTTGGCCATTGGATTTGAGGATGGGTACCCGACTGGTGTTGAGTATGTGATTTCCACCCGTAGGGTTCCACTATTCATAGATGGAGGATGGGAGCTCTATTTAGGAGAGCGTGCTATTAGGAGCATCACAGAAGAGATCTGTATACCAATCTTGCCTCCTGCCAGCCGTTATTGGCCTGTGTCGTAGTCACCAATCATTGATATCCCAATGTTGGGTGTTAACGATTTTGCATTGTCAGAGGGTCCCTACATTCAGGATGTATTCCAGTATTGGTGGATCCCTCGTACCATTGGAGCCCAGACCCGCACCAATCAGTTCATGGGGGATATGGTTCCAGGATCCGTGATGATGATGGATTGGCTAGCTTGTGTCCGAGATTCGACTCATGTGACACAGATTGATAGCTTGACCCAGCGACTGGACCAGGCACATTTCTTTATCTGGCATTTGGGTAGAGATCCAATAGAGGCAGATTCGTTTGATCCTTCCAGCGCAGGAGCTGGCCCCTCAGATGACTCATTTGGCTTTGCCGGCGCAGATCCTCCTTTGTATAGGCCTGGCATCCCTGTTGATAGAGATCCAATGACTCAGGAGGAGTTACATCAGGTGGACAGGATTGATGATGTAGATATTGACACCATTGTTTTCTTCTGATGTGTATTCTTGTTATCTCTTTTGATAGGCCTCTTATTAGATATTGGGTGGCTATGCCCCATTCTTGCTATATCTTTTGATAGGCCTCTGTTAGTAGTACGGCGTCTGTGCCCCATTTTCCTGTATTTTAGCTGTACAGAGATGACGTATATAGATGATGATGTATTTAGGAATGTATATACTATCTTCTATTCCCTGCATCATATTTCCATCTATTATCTATTATGCATGTATCATGTTATGCATATGTATGTACGTCCAAAGTTATTCAGCAATGATCCCCGGATGATATTATGATACGACCCACATAGATATCTTCTTCGATAGTCAACCGCATATATCACACCTCACCAGTATTGGTGACATCCCGTCTAAGATCCTGGTATGATAGCATGTCACCACCAGATAGGGTGACCGTAGATCAGTTATTACAACATTCTATGACCCTCCTAATGTTTCAGGTTCCCGCAGGCTTTGTAGAGGGTATACTGGAGCATTGGGTACCGGAGAGGCAGGTTTTCTAGCTTGGGACCCAGGAGTTGACTCTGACTTTGGAGGAGTATGCCCGTTTGATGATGCTGCCACTTGACCGACCTTGCTTGCATATGGCCATTGGTGACGTGAGCCGATAGTTTATGACTCTCACCGGGCTGAGGCAGAGAGTTGTGCAGGATGAGATCACATCTGGCTACGTGATATCCCAACATTTTCTGATTGACAGATTTGGCTATGAGGACTGCTATGCTTGACATTCTGGGGATTTCACCATACCAGAGGACCAGTGGCGTTTGGCCAAGATAGGTGTATTGTTGCTGTGTGTATTATCATACGTGTACATGCCACGATACATGGATAAGTTGGACATCGGTGTCATCATGGTAGTGAGAGCTCTCAGGGAGGGTCATACCATTATTTCGATAATCATGGTAGAGACACTGAGGTCGGCCACATTCTGCAGGACTTACCCTGCAGGGGTTTTCACAGGTAGTTCGATCATGCTGTACGTGTGGTTTATGTCACACCTGAGACCGATTGACACATTTAGACGACACGGGTATTATTTCACCCATGAGATAGCTATGTCATATTCCTTCCAGCCTACGGAGTGTACAGATCCTGCATCTTGGTCCGTTTTCCTAGCTGGGATTGGAGATTCTTTTGCTATCTTGCCGTGTACAGGGCTCAGCTCGCCCTACCATTTACTCATGCTCCGGGCATGGATTATCTCCCTCTGGCTGGTTTGAGGGGCATGACTACCTACCACCCACTGGCCGTGATGTCGCAGTTTGACCAGTTCTAAGATTTCCATCCTTTTGATGGGGCGTTTGGTCAACGCTTAGTTTCTCACCACTTGTCAGCAGAGGACTGATCCCAGGTGTATGCTTGTTGGGATCAGCATGAGATAGCTACTTTTTATGTTAGCCATATGGGTTGTTCGTCAGAGTATTCTACATGGATGGAGACAAAGACTTCATCGGCTTCGGTAGTATCCACAGTGCCGAGTATGGATTCAGATGGTGGAGAGCCCATGGAGGACAATGATTCTCACACTGAGGAGAAGTCATTTACTGGGTTGCCAGCAGCTCTCTTAGATTCTCCCAGTACTAGTACTATTGTGATCCAGCATTCGGCACAGTACTTTGATCAGAGTCTTCATTTGATGACCTTTGAGAGAGATCAGGCTAGAGCCCTGATGTTGAAAACTCTTAATGGGAGAGACGCAACTCTATTAGAGATCGTAAAATACCACTATTGTTGAGCGGGATGAGGCCACATCAGCCAGAGATGTCCTGATCGTTGAGCGAGATGCTGCCCTATCTAATAGGGATGTAGTTGTTGCAGACAGTACTTCAGTGAGATCCCTGACCACTGGTATGCTTGCCGAGATGAGTGCGTATATATATGAGCATCGCGTTACCATGCAGATGGCCTCAGACTTGCTGGCTGGTGTGGATATCCTTGTACAGGAAACCACAATGTTACCTCCTTCTTCGGATAGAGATGCTATGTTAGATCTGTTAGCCCGCATGCATACCGATCTGTAGATAGCCTTGTATTTTCCTGCACAGACTAGCTTAGCCATTTTGTCATATACAGTTTACATTGTGTATATCAAACAATATTATATATGCCAGGGAAATATATTTTTGATTACTTCCCTTTTAGATATGCCTGAATACATGCTTGATATTTGCCTGCTTCTTAAGAACTTGTGATCTTGATGTATTCTAAATTCCTCCTTCCTGGATGGACATTAAGTTGTCTCTGGACAGTTTAGAATGGATCATTGATCTATGCGTTCCCTACCATCTTTAGTGTCTTGGGACTGGTTTCTGTATGGAAATGTGGAGAGGAGTGTGGCTTTCCTCTCTGAGATTAACCGCACCACAGATGGTCGCCAATACTCCTATTTAGGAGGAGCCTAGTTAATTCCATCTCTTATGGATTGGTATTGCTCTTCAAGGTACAACCGCAGCTTAGATGGTCGCCAAGTCTCCCATTTATATGGGGAGGTCAGGTAATTCCATCCCTTTAGTTTAAAGCCAATGAAATGTGGTGAATTGAAGTTTGATCCCAATACCATTGACAAGTGTTTGTGTTTTGGCAGGGGGTTAGACCGAATCATAAATGGCTACCTACGTACTCCTGTTGAAGAGGAGAATATGTCTGTGTAGTTAGAACCTGGTGTAAGAGGTTCAACGCTGTATGTGGCAGAAAGGGTATAGGAATGTTTTTGTTGTTTTTATTTTTGTAAGAAGAAGGGTGTAGAAATGTTTTTGTTGTTTTTGTTTTATTGCGACCGGGCCATATAAAATGGTTGCCTACGTACTCCCGTGTATCAAGGAGATCAGGTCGACGTAGTTTTCCCCTCAGGACGATTTGTAGCCAACGAAAACTTTGATCCTATAAGGAGGACAAACTGCGGGGGAAGAAAGTTTAATCCTAAGTTCAGGATAAACTGCAGATGTGAAAAGTTTAATCCCATGTTTGGGGACAAACTGCAAGTATGAAAGGTTCAACCCAAGTGGGATAACCGAAGTTGAGTAAGGTTTACAAAACCAAGTGGAGAGGAAAGATCTGACGATCTAAAAACCAGGCTGCTGGCTTGAAAAGTGTGTTTCCATGAGGGGCGCAGAGTTGAAAAAGAATTGTATGTAGTGAAAGGTTAAAGACCCGAAATGACTAGTGATCTAATGATCCAACACCAGGATGTTTGCTTGATGGTAACTTCAGACATAGTACCATTTCACAGTGTCTGAGTTAATGAGTTGCAGAAATTCATTGCCGTCCATTTCCTATAATCTGAGAACACCTCCTGTCAATACCTCCTTGACAATAAATGGGCCTTCCCAGTTAGGAGCGAATTTTCCCTTAGACTGATCTTGGTTGTCGATGATTTTCTACAAAACCAAGTCATGTTATTTAAACTGTCGTAGCCAGACTTTTCTGTTGTAGGATCGGGCGATCCTTTGTTGATATAACTGACCATGGAAGATAGCTGCAGTTCTCCTTTCATCTATTAGAGACAATTGGTGATACCTATTTTGTACCCATTGGTCTTCATCCAGCTGAGTGTCTATCAACACTCTGAGGGATTCCATTTCTACTTCTATGGGGAGTACTGCTTCCATCCCATAGGTTAATGCATAGGGGGTTTCCCCAGTTGAAGTGCGCATTGATGTTCTGTAAGCTAACAGAGTAAGAGGCAATAAGTCAAGCCAGTCTTTGTGGTTGGTGGACATCTTTTGCATGATCTTCTTGATGTTTTTATTAGCCGCTTCAACAGCACTATTCATCTTTGGACGGTAGATGACGGAGTTAAGATGTTTGATGTGAAATTTACTGCATAACTCCTCCATCATTTTGTTGTTGAGGTTTTTAGCATTGTCTGATACAATCACCTCTGGTTGTCCATATCGACAAATGACATTGTTTCTGATGAAAGCAATGATGACTTCTTTGGTAACCCTGGGGAAGGAGGCTGCTTCTACCCACTTGGTGAAGTAGTCGATCATGGTGAAGATGAAGCGATGTCCATTACTGGCTTTGGGCTCGATGGGCCCGATCAGGTCCATTCCCTACATTGAGAAGGGCCATGGCAAACTCATATTGTGGAGCTCTCGTGGAGGGGCGTGGATAATATTCCCATGAATTTGACATTGATAACATCTCCTGACGTGGTCATTGCAGTCAGCCTTGAGAAAGAGCCAGTAATGTCCTATTCGGAGGATCTTCTTTATAAGTAAATGGTAGCTCATGTGTGGGCCACATACTCCACCATGGACCTCATCCATAAGTCTTTGAGCTTGGTCCTTGTCCAGGCATCTGAGGAGACCTAGTCATGCATCTCTCTTGTAGAGTGCATCTCCGGTCAGGTAGAATTTCATAGCAAGTCGATGAATCCACCTTTGCTCAGTCAGGCTCGCCTAAGCGGGTGTAGATCCATCTCGCAAGTACTCCTTGATATGTTGATACCAAGGTTGTTGGATGGGAGGTAGCTCATCTGATACTTCTCCAACATAGTTCCCATAAGCTAGTGCCTTTTGCAGGGCAAATGTGACGCTCGGCATGTGTTCCTTGTCAGGTATGTGAATCAAGGAGGCCAAAGTTACTAGCGCGTCTGCGAAGTCATTCCTATTACGAGGAATGTGTAGAAAGGAGATCTCTTTGAACTCCGAAGTCATCTGTAAAACTTACCGATGGTAAGGCAGCAAATGTAGCTCTTTGGTTTGATAAATTCCCGTGGATTATTTGACTCCGAACTCTGAATCCCCAAAGACAGTTAACCGCCTGATGCCCATTGAACGGACAAGTTTTAGCCCCATGATACAACCTTCATACTCAGCTGTGTTGTTGGTGCTGACAAACTGCAATTTGACGGCTACGGGATACTACTCCCCCGTACCGGATACTAAAACTGCTTCAGCTCCAGGACCTTCCGTATTAACAGCTCCATCGAAATACATGTTCCATGTTTGGCGTGTATCGTACTGATGGTGTTGCTGAATTTCCATCACCCTTTCATCGGGGAAGTATGTTTCCAAGGGTTTTAAATTCCCTAAAGGTGCGGCAGCCAGTTGATCTACGATTCCTTGACCTTTAATGGACTTCTGCGTCATGTAAACGATGTCAAATTGTTGTAGAATCAACTGCCATCTGGACAGTCGGCAATTCAGTATGGGCTTGCTGAACACAAACTTAAGAGGATCCACGCGGGATATGAGATGGGGTGTGTGCCCATGGAGGTAATGTTGTAACCTCATGGCAGCCCATGCTAAAGCACAACAAGTCTTCTCAATCAGAGTGTACTTGTGTTCACTACTGCTAAATCTTTTTCTGAGGTAATAGACAGCTCGTTCTCGGCCTCTATTATCTTTCTGACCCAGCATACAGCCCATGGCATTGTCACTTATGGACAGGTACATGAACAGGGGAACATCATCCCTAGGTGGTACCAAGACAGTAGCTTTGACTAGCTGCTATTTGATTGTAAGGAAGGCCTTCTGGCACTCATCATTCCATTTCATGGAGGAGTTCTTCCTTAACAGCTTGAAGATAGGCTCACAGGTTGCTGTGAGTTGAGAAATGAACCTACTAATGAAGTTGACTCTTCCCAAAAATCCCCATATTTCCTTCTCTGTATGAGGAATGGGCATTTCCGTAATGGCCTGGATTTTGGTGAGATCCAGCTCAATCCCTTTGTGGCTGACTAGGAATCCTAGCAAGTTGCCTGATTTAACGCCGAAGGCGCACTTGGCTGGATTCAACTTCAAGTTGTACTTACGCAACCTGTTGAAGAGCTTTTTGAGATGGTCTAGGTGGTCTTCCTCCCTTCGGGATTTGACAATAATGTCATCCACGTAGATCTCTATCTCTTTGTGCATTAAGTCGTGGAAAAGAGCCATCTTGGCTCGTTGATAGGTAGCTCCGACATTAATGAGGCTGAATGATAACCGTCTGTAGCAAAAGGTTCCCCAAGGCGTGATGAAAGCAGTTTTCTCACGATCCTCCACAGTAACCATGATCTGATGGTACCCCACAAAGCAATCAGCGAAGGAGTACATGCCATATTGAGCTGTATTGTCAATGAGAATGTGGATAAATGGCACGGGAAAGTTATCTTTAAGGCAAGCATTATTCAGATCCCGATAATCCACGTAAACTTGCACCTTTCCTCCAGGCTTAGGCACGGGAACGATGTTGGATATCCATTCAGGATATGTTGACATCATGATTATATCAGCTTGAAATTATTTCACAATTTCTTCTTTCACCTTTAAACTCCACTCAGGTTTCAATCGCCTGAGTTTCTGCTTGACTGGCTTGAATCCCTCTTTAATGGGAAGGCGATGAAGAACAATGTCAGTGGACAAACCCACCATGTCTTCATGAGACCATGCAAACACATCCTGGAATTAGGTTAGTAGTGTAACCATGTCATTCCTCTGGTTCGGGGTAAGGTCTGAACCAATCTAGATTAACTAAGGGCTTTCTAAGGTTCCGAGATTGAAGGAGGTGGTTTGATCAAGGTTGGGTTTAGGTTTGTCTTCGACCCATTCTTTGATCTCCTGAGGCACCTCAATGTCCTCTTGTATTTCCATCAAGTCTGAGTTCAACTTTTCATCAAAGTTACAATCCTTGTGGAGAAGAGGCATCTTATCAGCAAGTACAGGCACATCTAAGTTCAGAGTCCTGAAACAAAATATGCTTTCACTTAATATATATGAAATTGTTTAATCATAAAAAGTGTTAGCATGTACGGACAAAACAACTACTAATAATGTACAAAAAAGTAAACAGTTATTATATCTACAAGGCAGAAAGAAGTCCTGCCCATTTTACCCTTGTCAACCAATGGAAGGAGTGCTGCTCCAATTGCCAAGGGCAAAGTTCTGGTGGACTGCAGTGATGGAGGGGCTATCATCGTCCTCCTTCTCCCGAATGATGACCATTACGTCTGGGAAATCATCGTCTAGGGTGTATCTGTTTGTATGTTCATCATGGACAATGATGCGTATGCCTGACATCATTCGAACGATGTCTTGTTTAATTCTTCGCTCCTCTTCTTCCACCTTGGGATCTGGAACAAAGACTTCCTTCTCCTTTACCGGTATCAGTTTGGGAAATAACATAGCCATTACATTGGTTGGCACCTTTATCGGAGGTTGAGCGAACTCTGGATTTATAGGTGGAAATGATCGTACAGCTAAAACTAAAGGAATCTGCTTATGCTTATACGGATTCCTATAACTGGAACTGGCAGAATAGCCTAGTCCAGCTGTCCCAGTTTGACTGGACACTTGAATCGGGTGCTTAATATCCTGATTATTTTTACCTAGCCCTTGTCCTGGCTGGTGTCCCAATGACATCATTTCTTGAGTAGCTGCCATTACTTCGGCAGAAATCTTGGGTACGGGAAATGACGTCCCAATGGAATGGTATTGAGTGTTTCTCACTTCCAAAGAATGAAAACTGACCGTCTCAACATCAGAATTGAAACTGATGAGTGGCATGCCACCATGTTGAGGACATTCCGGTTCAGCGTTGACTGTGACTAGGCTATTGTTGATAATGTATTTAAGTTATTGATGAAGAGTGGAAGGGACTGCCCCTGCTATGTGAATCCACGGTCTCCCCAGAAGCAGGTTGTATCCTGTATCTATTTTGAGCACGTGAAAAGATACATAGAATGTATGGGGACCAATCTCAATTGGCAGCTCAATCTCTCCGATGAATTTCGGTGGGCTCCGTCAAAAGCTTTAATAATCGTATGGCTGCTCCAGATCGGTTTGAGATTGACGTTCATCTTTACCAATGTAGCATAAGGACATATATTCAGAGACGAACCTTCATCTATAAATTCTCCAGCTATCACGTATCTGGAGGACAAAATCGTAATGTGTAACAGTTTGCAATGACCGGTCCCTTCAGGCGGTATGTCATCATCAGTGAAAGATATCACATTGTTGTTAAAAATGTGATCAACCAGATATTAAAATTTTTCCACATCCACTAATTTTGGCAAGTAAGCTTCTTCCAAAACCTTCAGTAGAATCTTCCGGTGATCCTCAAAAGTTAAAACCAAGTCCAGTATTGAGATTTGATATGGAGCTTCTCTTAAGCTTAAAACCACCTTGGCTTCATTATGACCCATAGTACGGAGGAATTTTTCAATCTTCTCCATGGGAATTTTCCCCTTTGATTTGATGGCATGTTTCAATACCCGTTGAGGAAGACACAGTAGATTTTCCTTTGACACTGCAGTAGTTATATGAGAGGTGGATCCTTCAGCTCCTCCATAATTCTAGGGGACTTTTTGTAAGCTGATAACAGGATATTGTGGTCTGAATGGTAAGTTAATTGGCTCTGGCGCCGCCACTTTCAAAGGATTATCAATTCCTTTGAGTTGAATTGCTTGTATTGTGAATGGTTTGACAGTCCCATCAGCCTCAGTGGATATAACTGCAACTAGTCCCTTCCATTTAGTAGGATAAGTATTTTCACTTTCAAATAGCCCAGTATCATTGTCTGCCAGTTGCAGGACACTGCTATCAATTAGATTATAAATAAGGTGGCGGAGTGCATAACATTCTTCTGTGTTGTGACTGCGAGAATGGGAGTGGTACTGACATACTCCATCAGAATTAAACCATCTTGAACGGGGATTGATTGAAGGTAGAAGGGAAGTGATCCTTCCTTTATTGATTAGCATCTGAAGTATCTCTTCTATAGGCTGGCCCATGTATGTAAATTCCCTTCTATTGGCAAAATTCGGAAGGGCTTTGGCAGTTGCTCTCTTCATCATTTTATCCTCCAATGTTTCATTTCTCGAACCAAGAGAGGGAGACTAGCATGCTCCTGGTTGACTAATTGGCGTGTGACTTGATGCTGATAGGTCACCAATTCTGCCAATTGCTCAATCTGCTTACACAGAGCTTTCATCTTTTGTTCCATCATAAATTGGAACTTTGCATAATCCCATTTGTCAACACCATCACTGATGATCTGGGATGATTCACAGTTAAACTCGGAACTCTGTCCATTGCTCCAATTAATCATGTTGACCTCTTCTGATTTGTGTAGAGGAAGAGGGTTGTCTTGTACGTGAGGTTGATCTGGCTTAGTGACCACGATCTCACCGTTGTCTATCAAATCTTGGATCTTGTGTTTCAAGGCCCAACAATCTTGAGTATCATGCCCAGGTGTCCCGATATGATAAGCACATTTC